>JAMJFZ010003875.1:6820000-6827500 GCA_026225945.1 Cricetomys ansorgei
CCTCAAGTTGTTTCGGTCTGATATTTGGTCACAGAGATGAGAAAGGTAACTAACTCCATGATCAAGGCTTCCCCTCCTCCCTGTTTCCACAGCACACCCCACGTCCTGCCACAGGAGAAAACCCTGATTCCGACAGCAGGGATTCTACTTCCTGACCTCAATTGTGGAAAGGCTGTGACTCGCTTTTCCAGACTGTGATCACAGCACACATCCAACTCCACACTGCTTTCTTCACTTTAACATATTGAGAGCGTCATTCCACACTGAAAAGGACTATATATTATTCCCCAAGCCACAGAATTACAGTTTGACTAACCATCCCAACAGCTGTAACATCAGTTGCTTATCAATGCTCAGTACTGTACGCAGTGGCCTCTTTTCCTGAGGTCTCATCATCTCTGTCTATGCAGTGGGTACACAGGGCACCAGTGACTTTGGACCTACTTCCTCCAGTGAGGCTTCACCTCCTAAAGGCTGCACGATCTTTCCAAACAGCACCCCAGCTGTGGGCCAAGCATTCAGACATACACATCTATGGGAGACATTTCACCTTCAAACCACAGCATGGTTCTTTTGAAAGTGTCACTGTGGAGCCCAGGCTGGTTAAACTCATGATTCCCCCTGCTGCAGCTTCCTGAGTGCTGGAATTACAAACGTGCACACCATCCTTGTGTTGTTCAAACATTTTAATAATTTCTTATTATGTATCAAATGTGTTCTCTGACATGAAGATCGCCATCATGAAGACCAATCAGCTATGATCCTCTTATGAAGGTGGCCCAGTGTCACAGCTCAGGGTGTAGGATTTGAAAACAAAGCATCTGATTTCCTGTCCAGCTACCTCATTCTAGCCGTGTAAACTGAGGCAAGTTACTTGACCCCTTGGCACAGACTGTTATATGATCAACAGTCAATAAATACTATTATCATCAGTAAATGTTATTATTAATTATCATCAAAAGGAAAAAGTCTAAATAAAAGGTTTGGGGGACACATCTTTCCCTGAATGATGATGGTAAGCTCTTATACTCTCACTTCTGTGGTGGGCTTTTCCTATTCCCTCTGTCTGAGATTTGTCCCATTTCTTACAGTGATTCTGCCTGTAATAATTTCTGCTGTAACTTTCCAATGCACACCTGAGAAATTCATTCATTTAACATTCTTTCCTGTTCTTTTTTTGAGACAACACTAGCCCAGCCTGGCCTCACACTCTCTGTGGAGCAGAGGCTGCCCTTGCTCTCCTTATCCTTAGGCCTCCACCACCTAAGACCTGCAATACCATACTTAGTGCTGTGTGATGCTGGGAACTGAACCCAGGGCATTCTGAGCTCCAGCCCCAATCCCATCCAGCATCCTTAAGATTAGTGAGATTCACTATGCGTCCACATTAGATCTTTCCGCCTAAAGTCCTCTTATTTACACTAGCAAGTGCCTGGCTGTGGAGATGACTCACTTAGCAAAGTTATAAACTGCACACTTTCCCAAGCAAGCATGCAGAGTTGGGGGTAGAGTAGATTGTAGCTATAAACAGAAATCTATGCACATTCGTGCAATTACACAGATATTATATGTGTATCAAACAATATTAAATTAGTTAATAATATGCAACTTCTCAAATAACAAAATTTTCATAAAGTTCATGGTAGTCAGTACAGGTACATGCACAAGCATATGCACAGACACACACGTACACACACAGAGAATGCAAAGCTTTTCAGTATACTTAAGGACCAAATGATGTCATTCCAAACCGCACTCTGACCCCTAATGTTCCCAGGGGCTGCCACGTAGATCCCCGAGACACTTACACTGGGACAGGACAGGTGAGAACTTCTCATTCATTTTTGTTTCTCCGAGAATTTTGTTCTGTTGAAAAGAAAATAGCCCTCCTAGATTCAAGGCATCCGGACAAGCTGGCATTCTCTACAACTGACAATGAGTACGTTGGAGGGAAAGAGAGGCTTTTCTATCTGAAACAATTTAGGAAATCTCCAAGGGAAGACCCACAAAGCACACAGAGGCTCAGAAAAGTAACAAAAGCACCGCTTAACCCAGAAAAGCCCAAAGGAGTGACTGTGGGACCCCGCTCTTTCTTCTTTTTATTTGGTGAGACCTACGGCTATCCCAGGGAAGCAATGCTCTGAAGAACGCCTTGAGAGAAGTCCAGCTTAGGCCGTCTCAGAGTCAGAGTCCTTGCCCTTGAGCAATACCAGACACTGGGTTGCAGAAGGGGATAATGGAAGGCAAACTGAACTGATGGGTGGACTGAGCACATTGTGGATTCAGAAAACATGTCCTTTGCCACTCCACAGCTGACACATTCTACTGTTGGCCAATTTCACAGAGTGTGCTGTCAGGCTGGCACATCAGCAATCCCCTCGTTGAATCAAGGATAAAAGTGCTGTAACAAACGTAAGAGCCAGCATCATTGCACTGATGGTCTGCCAGTGCCGGGCGCTGTAACGTGAGGGAAGACGACAATCTGATACTAGAGGGTCTTCCTCTCCAGCTGGAGATGCAACATGGACGTTGACAGATGTGTCTATTTGGGGACCAAAGAAACAAAAGTTTACTAATATTAATAGTAAATGTCATTCTTTTTTTCTGTTTCTTGGGTTTGACTTGGTTTCCTTTTTAGAGACGATGTCTCATTATGCACCCAAGGCAGCCTTTGAATTCCGGATCCTCCTGAGAGATTAGGCTATAGCCTTCTGAATGCTGAAATTGCTGGAATACACCACCACACCAAGCCTTCTCAGTTCTACGTTCACCAATGACTAAGCATACATTTTACTACAGAAGTCTAACTCCATTAAGACGAATCGCAGTGTTCCAAGATGTGTTACTTCAGATTCTCACAAAAAAGAAATTATAGCCCAGCTTTATTAGCACTGAATTATGACTGAACTGATTATTCCTGAGATTAAAATAAAGGAAGAGAAAATGTTATTTTAGGTAAATAAAGCCTTGAAAGTTTTTTTTCCTAGACCTTTAAAAACACCCTTACTCAAAAGATGACCATGGGGGAGGAGAGGGACATGGATGGGAGAGGACCAATCAAAAGTGCGCATGAAAGCGCCAGAAGGGAACCTGCTGGTTTATAAAATAATTTTTAAAATTAATTTTTTAATTTAAAATTAAAAATATATGTAACCAGTATATTTATAGCTGATAATTTTTATTTATTATTTGCTTCAAAGGGTTATATATGTCATTGTATTGATATAACATTTATTTTTAAAATTTTGTAATTTAGACATTTCAGTAGAGGCTCCTTCGGTGTAAATTAATACAATCTATGTATGTCGAATTTACCCATCAACAGCAGTTCACTTCTGTCTCCTGGAGATTCGACTTAGCAAACAGTAATGAAAATCATAAGGCACCATGAAAAAAACACTCCAACCCACACAAGCAGTGGGTTTTCCTTTTCCTTCAGACTCCTGCAGGCTAATCTGTGTGACCAGCAACTGAGTCTCAAGGTATCAAGGCTGTAATGGGGATGGCCACAGAGAAGAAACTGGGGTTCCTTCTGTGACTCATCCTAACCAACACAGACACCATTCTTCTCCAGTAAAGTCTAGGCCGGCCTGGACACCATCTGGTAGTGTCTGGAAGAGGAGGCTCTGTGTGTGTGCCTAACTGCCATGTCCTCAAAGGACAAGAGTCCACAGTCAAAGCACCTCCCAGGTATATGAATTTATCCTTTCTGTGCTGGTCATCAAACCTGCAGAGCATCCGCCTCTTGGCAGGCACTAACACACTTGCCATTTCCTCCAGCCCAGCATCTCTCTAAGGACCACAGGTGTGAATACATGAGACTTCACAGCAATGCTCTCAGGAAGATGCTAATTCTGGTTTTCATTTTTCAGCTGTAGGTACAAAAAAATATATAAGGGCTAGGGTGATGGCACAGGGGATAAAATGCTTGATATGCAAGCATGTGGATACTTAGCACCCAGGTGAGTGCCAAGTGGCTGTGGTGGTCTATCTGTAGTCTTAGTGATCAGGAGGCAGAGACAGGGAACCCCTGGAGCAAGCTGACTAGCTAGGCTAGCTAACTTGATGAGCTCTGGGTTCACGTTAGAGACTAGAAACCCTGTCTCAATATGTAAGGCGAAGAATGATCATGGGAGACACCAATCTCTGACCTCTATGACATGCATCTAACACACACACACACACACACACACACACACACACACACACACACACCACAGAGAAGGAGAGGGACAGGGACAGGGACAGGGAAAAAAAAATTTACGAAAAGTCCTTCCCCTTGCAAGTGACACAGCTAAGGCTAAAGCCTTAGTAGTCAGGACCCTGAGTCCCATTCCTAACCTTAACCAGGTCCTGCCTCCCTACAGAGCAACTGAGCCTGCATCTCACTATGGTTAACATTATTTAAGGAATTTTAAAATGTTTAAAATGTTGCTTTTAAAAAAAAAAAGCACATTGCTTAGCTCAAGGTTTCTACCTGGTAGTCTAAACTCCAGTCCTTAAGGCCACTAAAGCAAACAGATCTATAATGGTGTGTGTGTGTGTGTGTGTGTGTGTACACTCATGTATGTGTGGCTATGTACATCTGTCCACTGAGACAATGCTTTCTGGGGAGGCGTAGGAGGTGTGGCCCTGCTGGAGGAAGTATGTCATGAGGGCTTTGAGAGTTTGCATCCTCCGGCCACTTCCAGCTGGTGCTCTCTGCTTCCTGCCTGTGGTTCAAGATATGAGCTCACAGCATCCTGTTCCTGTCGCCATGCCTACTGCTTGCTGCCACACTTCTCCATCATGACAGACTCTTCCCCATCTGAAACTGTGAGCCAAATAAAGCCTTCCCTCTATAAGCTGCCTTAGTCACGATGCTTCATCGCAGCAGCAGAAAGGTAACTAATACATTCGCTTACCATAAAAGGAGGGAGGGAAGTGGAAAGATATTTTTGAAGATTATAGATACGTTTAGGGCACTGAAATGACGACACTTTGGTGGTCATTAGTGTGTTCTTATTTCCAAATATATCCAGCTATGTAAGTTAAGTATCATCAATGTTTTGTACATTGATCTTATTGAATGAGATCTTATTGGTAAAGTATCTTTTTAGAAAAATGACTGGGCCAGGAAAATATGTCAGTGAGTAAAGCACCCGCCATGCAAGCGTGAGGACCTGAGTTTGAATCCTCAGAAGCCACACAGCGCAGGGCATAGCTGCGTTCATCTGTAACCCCAGTGTTCCTATTGTGAGATGGAGACAGAGACAGGAGAATCCCCAGAAGCTCACAGGCCAGCTACCTTGTCTCAAACAACATGAAAGGTGAAGACCAACACCCTGAGGTTGGCCCCTAACCTACACATGTGTTCCAAAACATGCCTACACCCCAGCTCACACACATGTACATACAACACAGAGAGGGGAGTGGTGTAACCACCTGACGTTGAGTGGGAAAGTACCACTGAGAAAGGTATTTCTCACCTCTTATCACTAGAATGGAGGAGCTTAGGAGAAAACGTAAGGAAGGCCTGGCCCCAAAAGAGCATCATCTACTAGCCAAGGTCAAACATTGTAAGTAAAGACTTTGGTGTGGGGGCGGGATAACAGTCTCTTCTCCTGAGGTCAGGTTTTTGTGCAGCTTTTGGCTTTCCACTATTTACCCGAGTAGCTTTAGATATGCAAAAGTTCTTCAAGTTAAAAACAAGCTATTACCCTCGGGATAAATAACCTACAATTCTATCTTCTACCCTGAAGTAATTGCTAACTATTATTTTCACAGTAAATAATGGTTAGAACCATTTCCCGGTGAAATGGTAGCTGGAATGTTTTGTTGATTTCTCACAAATACCAAGAGACACTGAATGCTTCTCATGGCGTGCTAGTTGGGTTTTTAACTACACATAACTGAACCTGAAAATCTGGCTCTTTTCACAAAATAAAAATAATTAGTGACAAACATGTCTCTGAAATGTAGAAAAATCAACACTTTTATCATAATGCGTTCTTTTACAATAAACTTTCTCTTTAAAAAAAAAATAGAAACATTGACTAATTAACCCTGAACTTGTTTCGGTAAGACCAATCTATTGGCTAAACTGCTCGCGTGGTAGCAATGAATGTGCCTTTTCACGTAGACTTCTATCACTGCTGCCATTGTTAAGTCACCCAGTCTATTTAGGAGCGGATTCCCCAAGAGAAACTTCCACACTTGCAAAAGAAAGTAATTTAATTCCAAAAGAACTGTTAGGGGGTGAGATTTAATAATAACGGTAAAGATTATTTTATAACTTTAATTGAAACTCTAGAGCGCTTTAATAATGCTGAATAATGAATCAAAGAAAGCCGAAAGCAACAGAAGGACTTTATTCTGTGAATTCAAAAGTCAGAGAATGTCACAGATCCCGGGCTTCCAGCCACAACACACGGGCAGAGCTGCAGCGAAGCCTGCTTGAAAGGCAATTAACAGGACAGATTAATACTAAGTGGTCTCCAATATGAAGTCAATTCTGCAGTGACTTTATCTACCTCAATGAGCTGAAAGATAAAGTCTGCCCAAGAAGAAATAGTGAGCACATCACCCCTGGGCCGGGAGATCTGGGTTGTGACCTTGGCCAATGCATGTGTTCCCTTTTAAAGTACTTTGCCTGAGACTTCAGATCCTCCCCATAACATGAGAGATGGAAACTGAGTGATCTAGAAAAAGCTTCTAATTCTATTGTGATTTAAACCAAGAAATCTTTTCTCTCCCATGCTCAGGGTTGACCCTACCGTCTTGCGCATGCTCAGCATATGGTCTACAGCTGAGCTGTTCCTTCAGCAAGGAATTCGTTGTTGTTATTGTTGTGTGGGGAGATGGATTGAGAAACCATGGCTGACATTGATTTCTGGCCTCCGCATACCGGACACACACACACCACATCCACACCTAGCGGGAAGCATGTCAAGGGAGAGTTGTACCCTAGTGCTGTCCGCAAGGAAAGTGTTCTGCCACTAGCCATTGCAGCTGCATCGGCTGCAGCAGTGAGAGCCGTACAGGCAGAGCAGGTGTCTCAAAGCTGCATCACTTGTGAGTCTAGAAGGGAAATGTGAATTGAAGTGCGACCTCGCTCAATATCACATTTGAGCGTAACAGCAATTAGGCACTTTGAATATAATTTGAGCTGAGTACTCAAGGCTCTTTCTTTAGTCTAAATATAGCTGCAGAAAACATATTTTCAAAAAGTAAAATAACACCCTCTGCTCATGAGCACACAGTTGCAAAATGAACCTGCCTACTTCTGGGGAACTCAGATAACTACAGCTGATTCCACACTGTGAGTTAAAAAATCCGGCATCCATGGGGGAAATTAAAAGCTAGCTTGCATGGAAGTTAGGAAGTAAATGATGCTTTAAATTTGGTTTCTTCCCTTCCTTCCTTCCTTCCTTCCTTCCTTCCTTCCTTCCTTCCTTCCTTCCTTCCTTCCTTCCTCCCTCCCTCCCTCCCTCCCTCCCTCTCTCTCTCTCTTTCTCTCTC